>JASXSY010002365.1:0-40382 GCA_034509805.1 Sipha maydis | reverse complement strand
GTTGATAATATTATTAATGAAAACCTGCGAACATGAGTGCCGACTATTGGGGTACTGCAGTTCTCGAGCAGCCCAAAACCAATTTTGGAGTAGCTCGCAAAATAAAAAAGTAAACAAAAAACAATGTTAAAATACATTAATGTTTATCAAGCATATATAAAGTTCACTACCAAAATATATTTTAACGATAAGACTTTAATAGTATACTTTATTTACCTACGTAAGGTAGGACCATTGATTATATAATAGATTATAAGGGTCGTATTAAACGAGTGAACAGTATTCGTATATTTTTTATTCCTTTCATATTTTTAAGATGTTAAGTACTCCGTAAGAAAAATCGTTCATCCGCATTTAAAAAGCATCGAAGTGAAATGGTGATCGTCGATACGCAGTTCTTCGTGGGCCGTGGTTCAAATCGACATTTCTGGTGTTTTGGAGCTTCGCTGTTTACACGGTGTGTACATAACGTATGTAATGATGTGGGACGCGCACACGTGTAATAATAATAATAATAATAATAATAATAGGTGCGCTTAACGCGTGTTGGTTTTGATATTTAGAGTTCGGACGTGTTTTACAATAAACGCGCGCACGCACACGCACACGTGTTGTTCGCCGCGGTCGCGGTGGCGGCGGGGAATATTAAAACGTACATATTATTATTATTATTATTGTTATTATTTCTCGAGATATTTATTGCCTTCAACGGGTGTTTACAGTTCAATTTAAATGCAAAACCGCGGGTCCCTTTTTTTGTTTCTACACGCACGCGCGCACACAAATACGTGTACAAACACGGTACGTACTGGAATACCCGGCAGTAATAACGTCGTCCAAGCAGGAAAACCAATTATACCCGCACTACCTGCCGCGGTCGTAGGACGGTGCGGTTTTAATTCGATCGGATGCAACGTCTACGAGAAGCGTACGTTATGCCGTGCGCGCACGGGCACCGGCAGCGGTCTCGCGCGTACGTGCGCGTACGGGCTTTTCAAAATAAATAGTTTCGGGCGATCGGTTTCGTTCGAAACAACATTTCGAATCCGTTTCGAACGATATTATTTATGATGTCGTTTCGGACGACCGCGGCTACAACGATATATTTACATGTGCGCGTCGTACAAACGTCGTCCGAACCCTCACGATCCACCCGCACCGTTGCCGCGGTACCGACATTTTGTTTGGGGTTTTTTTTCTGATATTTTTCTCCGCGCGTACACGATGTTTTGATATATCGAACACCGGGAATCGCCGGCGGTGATGATGACGTGGCGATGACGACCGATCGCGCAGAGGAGCACCCAGCTTCGAACGATATTGATTTCCGACGTTCGCTAAACGCGCGGACACACGAAAGACGATGTTACCGGTTAGGCGACGCACGTATTAAACTTTCATCGGTGAAACGATTCCGACGTGCGCACTCAAATATTTTATGTAAAGCTCTGATCGAATGATCGGTCGGCGACCTGAGCGAAACGTTCGCGAAGCTGCCACGTCCCGTTCATCGGAGTCCCCGGACCTCAATGTACTGCAGGCGAACAAAACAAACGATCTTCGCACAACGATTTAGTTGCGGTTTAGATCCGGTCACTTATCCGCATCGGCTTTTACGGGTCTCCGTCGGACTTTCGCTGCCTTCGTTCCGAGTCCCCTTCTCGATACCCACGTAAACAATTACAACTGAGATACAGGGACGCCGTTTTCGCGCATCGTCCCGTTCGAGTATCTGTAAACGTTGGTCGGTCCGGCGCGTAATCCACGTCACGAAGTATAATTAGAAATCTGGCGGACGTTTCTCGTGATTTAATCCGCACGGAGATGCTCGTGATGTCCGCGCGTTGTGAATCGATTTCGTGACAGTTACATTCCGAGCTGGTCGAACGTTAACGTGTGAAACCCATTGACCGTTATCCGTTGGTTTGCAGCGCACAACGATCTGGAGCGAGCGAACAGGGTCGACGCAAACGGAGTTCACCGTACCGATGATTTCGTCCGAGCGCACATAGTACTCGTCTCGCAATGATTTATCGAAAAAACGGAATACCGTTGTCCGCGGAACGATGTCGAAAAGTCCGGACGTATTTGGAAACTGATGCGTACATCGCGGACATTTCTCACGTCGATTCCGGACGGTCCCGTAACTCGCAATCGGTCTCGGATGATGATGTTGTTTTCGTGCAACCGCAATCCTCCTCCGCGGGCGCAAAGTCTCGTTTAAACGTCGTGCCCGCCGTGCCGTTACATTACGTTACACGGCGTATCGGATGACGATGCACCTACTGCACACGCGTGGTGTACGTAACGCGCTGGCGACGAACGAAACGGTATACGTCATGATCGTGTAACGACAATAATACCACGGTGATGTGAACAGCGATCTCGGTCTCAATAGAGTCCACACCCTGTATGCCCAATAACAATATAAACGTGTGAGTGTGTAGACTGTATTTATTTTACCTACTGCAGTCCGCGCGCGGTAGTCCGTTCGCATTGGTTAAAAAACAAACGGAAAAATAAATATTATATATATATACGTGCGCGCGCGCGCGCGCGAGTATGCGGAGAGAGGAAAAAAAAACGTAAAACGAAACGCGCGGTAATGAAGTCATCAAAAACCTGTCAGGCGAAAACTCGAAATATATTACCCGAACAATATTTTACACGTGGTGCGGCGGGGATCGGGCTCCGGAGCGCGATATTGACCGACACGGTACATTTCTCAACACCGCGAACGGGGGGTACTACGCCCGATTCCCGGTGCGTGCGGTCGCGACGACGGGAGCGACCGCGGTATTTCGCTGCGGGTACCTACACGCACGGCGTGCCCACGCCGACTACCGATCTGCTATTGTCGCTCGTCCGCGAACGGAGCAATATCGTTATTATTAATATTATCGTTATTGTACGCGGTCGCGGTCCTCGCCGGTCTTCTCTTCGCCGTCGTCGTCGGTCCCGCTGCCGGGTGCGATTCGTATTGCTCGCCGCACAAGAGCGTACACGTGTACGCAGACGGCCACGGCACTTGTCGCTCGAGGATGAAAAATAACAACAATATAATACTCGAAGAAAACGTGTGTTAACAATGAAAGCGGATCGGTGGAAAACGTGTACGCGTCGTGTCCGTTGCCTGTGTGAACCAGACCTGTTAATAGTAACTCGAACGGCGGGAACGTTTATATAAATCACATTGCCTGCGTGCATAGGTGGTGCGCGACTGCATAACGTTTCGTGATGCTGCACCTGGTCTGGTTTCGGTTCCCGTTGGTGGAGGGGGGGGGAAGAGAAAAAATAAACATTTCGATTGTCGCGCCCCGTCAACGGGGAAAGCTGCAGACCGGACGCGATACGGAACAGTGATGCGCGACTCTCTCGGTCACCAGGCTGACTTGAGCCAGTTTTTCCCCTTAGCACTCTACTCGAACGGTTCAAACGACAATTGTAATTTGCAAGTCAGTACTGTCAATCGATGATCGATCGATAATACAATTAGGCACATCGTTTATGCGCAACTGTTGTGACGTTCGTAATACCGAGTGTACGGCACCGTTAACAGATCATAAAACCTTGTAAGAACACGGAGGTAAAAAAATTTTTTTTTTTTCTTTGCATTAAGTATTGCAACGCGAGGGCTCGCGGATTTATGAGAGAAAATAATCGCGCTAAAAACACTTAATTTATAAAAAATAAAACGCGTGTACGCGTGACGGACCACGAAGTGTCTTAGGAGTAAATGGCGAGGGGAGCGAGAGAGATACTATAGGCGCAATATTAAAATTAGCCGCTCGAAAAATTCATGTTATGATAAGTGTTAATTAAATGACCATTAATTAAATGGTGAACGTGCGGTTATCGTTTTGCGAATAATATTTTCGAACAAACTCGTTTATAACCGGGGTTTTTTTTTTTCTAAAAATCGATCCTCCCCGGCCTTGAAATTGACTTTATTCGAGTACGACATGCGTCATATTTAACTGTCTTTATAGAGTGTATAAGACTGGGATGAGAGTCCGTTTCGTTAAATATTTTTTCAGTCCTCAGAGTCGAAAACCAAAATTGCACCTACAACACGAATGATCAGTAGTGATCGGACTCGATGATCTGGCTAAGAGTTGTCGAGGTGCGCGTAAAACTGATACCATGCACGATTGCGTACGATTTTAAAAGCAGCGTTACCGTACCATACGTTTAACGTGGCTCGAAATGGCGGATGTTAACTAATGTTTAGGCGATTTTCGTACTATATATCGTTGTGCGTATCACCGATATTACTTCATTTACCATACAATTTATCGGACGGGTTCAGACGATTTAAGATAATCGCTGTTATATCAATGTAATACTCTACGTGACATGCAATACAGTTTCCTTTAGAAAAATGACAGCGAACAAACAGTATAATAATTAGGATCGCAACAAAAATGTTCTACGTCATACACATACTACAGTGTTATATGCGTTTAGTCAGTGACATATTTTAAGCTTTCAAAGATGTGTACAGTCGATAATGATCGATTGGCTGATGAGTTTGCAACTCCATGACAGCTTTATGCTTAAAAACCAGCGATTTATCCATACTCCAAACAAAAAAATTGTTTGTACCAATAACTGCGACTAACAAAAAAATAAAAATAATTGTTACTGATACATTTGTTTATTGGCCTAGATATTTTCAGCGATTATACATAATGCACGGGTTCGAAAATGGATTCTATAATTCTTTAAATGAGCATGCATGTTTAACGTGAAGACACTTCATGTAAATTTCAAACTAGTTGTATAATTGTATAAATATTATCATTGCTATATGAAAGGTTGTACATTTCATTTCGAACAAATGTGATCGTGAAAGGTAATAATATTTTTAAGTTTGAATAACTTAACAGATTTATACAATTTATGTTAAAATTAATGTTAAATATAATGCAAAACATTTTTAAGAGAAGTTTTCACAAGAGAAATAAACCAACTTGAAAAATCGTTAAAATAGTTTTTCGGTTTACCATTTATTGTATGTACATTTATAATGAAAATTAAGTTGATTTTGTCAATTTATTAAAATATATTCTGACAATGTGATTTTTCGTTGTACATCTACGTTTTAGACGATTATACTGTTAAAGACTGTGCAGAACCACTATATATTTGTGCTAAAGAACTATCCTATATATAGCTTAAATAAATTTAATAATTATTAAAATGTATACAAGTATATAGTTGTGAATTATATAATTTTTTCTGAACTCGTTTTCATCGAACATATAATGGCCAATTGTAATGCTCTCATTCCCTTATTTATGTAGCACTAACTGTATTATTAGAAACACAGTCTGACACGGAAGTAAAACTATGTCCAATATTTTATAATGAAGTAAAAAAGATGACATTGCATAATACAGAACGCATTGCAACAACAATTAGTACGTATAATGAGTATAAATCTTCCAGATGATCTATTGCAATATTTATCATTACAAATGGTCATAGATATCAAAACAAATTTCGACTATTTATAATACAATTTTTTTTTTTTTTTTAAATAAAAATTAAAAATTAAAATGAATTGATAAAATGACCAAAAAAACACTAATCTACATTATATATAATATAATAGTTATTGGGTGTGCTTCATAAATCTGTGCTTAGCTGCTTAACGATACGCATTTTTAGTACACGAATAGATTAGTAAATGATTCAAATCCATGCGATGTGCAAAATGTTGTCATTTGTACATGTTAACAAGAATTTAGTGAAATCGTGTACACACCCGCACGCACAAACATTAAATTAGCTGAATCGTGTGCGTTAATAAATTATTATATAAATTCACGAGATTCCTCAAGTTTTGTAGCCAACGCAGTAATGTTTACTATTACGACGTACGCACACGCATTTAATTTACGTCATTCGAATAATCCCTGCAACTTAGACATTATTGTTATGCGCAATACTTGCATTTGTACACATTATACGTACAATCGGTACTAGCGAGTCACTAAACTGCCGTTAGTGGACTTATTTTTGGGGAAATTGCGACTAGAGTGTAATTCTAGGATTACTTAAACAACTGTACCTCCTTATATTCGTAGACTCGCGTGCCTACCCGATGCGGTTATAGTATCGAGTTACGTGCGTATACTAATATTCGAGAACGACCGATTGAAACTTCCAAATTTCGACTTCTTGCCCTAGCACCCAGCAGAGTTGGGTATTAGCCGAATAAAATATTACTCGATTGATTATTCGAATAAATAATTATTCTTTATATATTTAGCTTTCATTCGATTATTCTAGATTCATTTTATTCATCATTTTAATTCTTGTAATTATTCTTTATTCATTATTCAACGAATTATTCTAGATTTTTTTATTCATTATTTAGTTATTCATTATTTAGTTATTCATTATTTGGTTTCCATTACTCAATTATTCCGTTATTCGTGATTTTTCAGAGTCGTGTTTATCTCAAATGATTCGTAGATAATTTAAGCTTTCTATGGTTTTTCCCACACTGTTATGCTTGCAACGAAAATTAATGGTTGTTAACAGTGAACAATTGATCAATTGTAAATTAATTCGAAAGTCAATTAGAAAAGTTTACAGAAAAAAGATTTTCTAATATTTTAAGTTTTAATTCAGTTGAAGCTGACAATGCAGCTATTGCCATTTTTTCTCACCCCGAGTTCAGAAATAAGTGGTTAAATTGTATTCATACGTCATCTTCTCGTGGTATACTTTTATCGATATATAAAAAAGTAGTAACAGCTGAATCTATAATAACAACTAGTGGAGAACATGTTGAAATTGAAGAAGATTACTCTGATTTATATAACTTTGGTCCAGCAACACAAAATTACAGAACAGATGCAGCATGGAACCCAAAAATTAAAATCAATTATTATTTACTATTATTATTTTTGTCGTATTATGTTATTGTTGTTATAATTATTTGCTTTGCTATGAACGTTATATTTTTATCATAATCTTGTTACATGAAAATTAGATATTATTCAAAATTTATTTAATTAATTAATTCAGATAATTAATTTACTCACAAATTAAATTACCTATTCAGAATAATTTTTATTTTTTATTCACAATTAAAACTATTTAAAATAAAATATTCTTTATTCAAAAATTAATAGTTATTCATGCTTTTATTTTTTATTTATCATTTTGATTTGTTTTTGCCCAACTCTGGCGTCCGGACACATTTTAAACAGAACGCATTCCCCCATTTATAGATCTTGGATGCTTCGTTTCTCGAGTATTTCTTACTTTTCTTAGATAAAAAAAAAAAAAAAATGTAAGCGATTATTTTGAAGAAAAATTTTATATTGACTCGCGTAGAGGATTAAAAAAATATATATATCAATACGTAGAGCTGATTATAATTAATATATTCCTTCAAAGTAACATTATACATTTGTTTCTGTTTACGGTTTTTGACTGAAAATTGTTTTCCTTTTATTCTTAGCACAAAAAAAAAAAACTTTTTCAGTATTTCTTTTTTAGGTTAGTTTTAAAAATGTATAATTTAGTTACCCTAATACGTCGGTCTTTATATTTCGTTTGAAGACAAGGGCTTGGGACCATTGATGCAGAAAACGTATTGTTTTTAACTTACTGTTACCGTAAGAACGTTCAAAAGATTTATTTAAATATTTATGTATCTATTTATTAAGTAAACGCCCCCGAAGGCTCAAGTGCAGTTCAATACGTACGAATACAGAGAATGCAACAACGGTTGTTAATAATAATAGTAAAAAATGAAATGAAGAAAAAGTATATATATATATATTCATTAATAATATGGAGTTCGTAAATTAAAACTAACAAGTAAACAGACTTAAACAAATGTGCAACGAGTGAGGAAAAAGCTTAACAGCGAACGAATATCAATGAATCACAACAGTTATTAAGCCGACTACTATTCTTATTAAGATATTATTTTAACTCGCACGCTATACGTCTTATACGTCCACTGTACGTTCTAATTGTTTTTAATTACATTTAAAACGCACGAGCATATCGCATGCTCTACGAGCATATAATTTAATCATAATTATACGTCGGGTTTGAATTAATCAAACAGAATTTCACGACGATCACGGTTGCACGCACATTATATTTTGCACTCGGTCTTCGCCGTCGTCCGATATCCACACTACACGCGTGCACGTCCTGCACGGCAGTCACCGGTCATCACTTTTGGGTTGCTAGGGGTCGAAGGATCGCGGCGCACATCGGGAGGCGTGTAGCGCTGTTGAAGCGACGCCATCGCGGCGAAGAGTAACGCGTTCAGGTTCGGCTTGTGCGTTTCTCTCGCGCGTTCGAAACCACGCGATCGTCCTCGACCCGTGTGTGGGGTCGCCATCGAATAACACGAGGAACGAGGACACGATTCTCGCACTGGTCTCCGCGCGAAAACAACCGTCCGAAGGACCCGGGTCCCGAATCCTGTCTTCATTGCCGTACGTTGTGGTCGCAGCGTTATGCGCGCACCGGTGTTATATTCAAACGCCGAAACACTTTCGCCGCCGCCTCTTCCGATCGAAACGGATTTGCCGGTGGCGCCGCGACTGTTGATTTTAGCGGCGATCCGGACGGTCGGAACACAAAGTAACAGTAGTAGTAGTAATAATAATAAAAATAGTGCAAAAAAACGATGCGAGAGACGTAGCCATGTGCCGCGCGGGTAACCCGTTCGCGCACGTGTCGAATCGCCATGAACCGCAGCCCCGACGGACGACGGCGCCGGACTCGGACAACCGATTTCCAGCGAAAAGCGGTGCGTGATTAACGCGTGTGCGAAACTCTTAACGGTACCGGCAGTGCTGTAGTAGTAAAATTAGCATAGGGTACACTGTATAAGTTATCAATCTTCATTAGGTGTTTTGGTGTAAATATACAAATTACTCATTGTAAACAAATTAAAATAAAAACGAAACATTTTTTTTTTTTTTATTAATATTATTGTACTATCACTTTAACCAATTATTATATACATATACGAGTGTATATAATTTTTTTATTTCACTTCAACACAGAGTGTACGACCATAATCAGAATGCATACGGTATTTATTCGTAACGATCAGAAAGTGTAATGCGCGTATACCGCAGTATACCCTTTACTACAGCATTGCTGGGTTTCGAACCCGAGGCATTCGACTCGATGTGTGCAGCTTTCAAACCGTCCGTACACAGGCGACGGTTTGCTCGTCTCGGCCGTTTTCGACGTCGTATTATGTATGCTAAACGTGGCACGCGAGTAGAAAACCGTGTAGTCGTACGACACCGCGTGTTCAGGAGTTTTTTTTTTACATTTTTCACGTCCTTTCGACAGATTTCCAGCGAAGGAACGCGTGTTTGCACAGCGATCAGTGCACATTGGTTTCACACTGTAAAATTTTCGGCACGTTTTCGGTCACTGCGACCGCCAAAAGTTGTCGACATTCGCGATTCGGTGACCTCGAGTTTGACGTAAAATTCACACCAGGTGGAAAACTTTGCGATATGTTACATGGTATTCCGAGACAAAAAGATCGTCCGTTTCTTTTACACCGCATACACTGATAAACTCATCGAGATGTTGACGATCCGTTGTCCTATGTATTTTTTTGTTTCGCCATTTAGCTGATCAATCCACAACCGCGTTATGCTATGTTTACTATAACAATATTGGTTTCATGTCGTACATTAAAACATTCCATATAAAACTATTTACTATATATATGTAGTATATATACGTACAGTGACGTACTTTCAATTTTTTTTTTTTTTGAGGGGGTTTAAAATGTTCACAAAAAATAAGTGGTTTTATAATATTATAAAAAATACATAAAAATATGAATTACCCAAATTCATTATTTTATTTAGTTAATTACAACCACATGATATAAGTTAATGTTATTTTTCTTGTACCTTCGTGGCAAGTCATTTATAAATTTTTCTCCTAGGGAGGGGATCGAGGCCATAAACCCTCCATGATAATACACCACACAGTATATAATTATGTATTATATTGCGTGTAATAATAAACTGTATTTTGTATAAAAATACTCTATACAGTACACGACGGTGTACAATAATTGTATTTTGTATTATCGTAATATAACCTGTTGGAATATTAATACGTCGGAAGTCGAGATAACCGAATGGCGATTACTCACAATAGCACCAAATTTTCCGTAAAGAACTTCTTCGGGTGGTGTTATGGTAATTTTGTGTTATTACATTTTTCCCGTGGTAACATTTTAGATTGAACAACGTCTTTCGAAAAAACTACAGGTTTATTATCGTTTTCAAAATGAATACGTACAAATACCATTGTTCATGATTCGTAACCTGAGTAATATCTTTTCGGATTTTTCTAAACGCTATTTTCTTTTTATATGTAATCTTTACGGTGGTAAACATATTAACACCGCGATAGTATTTATCGTAAAATATAGTCATATTTTAAAAATATAATAATATATTTTATATATTTATTATATATAATATATTTTTAAAATATAGTCATATGGTAATATTTACATATTTGATAGTGATTTTATCGTAAGAACGTTATTATTATTAACATAGTTATACAATGTACTCACAAACTAACATTTTACTTCATAGACGAGTTATGGCGCTACGAGAATAGTCGTTCGAAATCAATGCAAACAAAGTATTAATAAATATTTGTTTGTGCATTATATTACTGATGATAAACATAAATACGAACGGTGTATAGCCATGATATAGTGTTTATCCTGGAACTACACAATCACAAAATTTCGTTTTCAAACATATTTTGATTTACGGCAAGACATAAGTTAAATCCGAGAGTCGAAAGCCGTTTGAACAAACGTGGCGTCGAAAATCCATCGAATAAAAAGTGTACAATATTATTAATCGTGGCTGTTCCAAAAACTAGTCTAAAAATCTCGTGGGCATGTACGGTTGGAACAAATGTTTTTTAACGACATACCCAACGTTAGCATTTTCGGTTCGAAACAAAAGAAAAAGAATAATTCATCTTTAACGCTACCGTCAAAAAAAAAATAACTGAAATATCGTAACGCGTTTTTTTAACTGCAGGAATCTCGGTTTGCCTTCCGGTCACACAAACATCTCTATGTTAAGTACTTTAAATAAACTCGTAAATGTATATATTTATTTATTTATTTATTCCGTTGTACTAGGTTTGTTTAAAATTCGATACGGTTTCGTGAGTTTTACTTACGGCTAACTTTTTACTGGTTATCTTTATTTACCACGGCTATTAAAAATTATAAGGAAAAAAAAAACATCAAACTTATTTTTGACAATCCTTAAAGATATTTTACTATATTAATGTGTTCGAACTATGTTTATTTTTTTTTAATTTTTGAAAATTACATTTATGATATCACATAAAAAATACAATATCAAACGATTACTAAAGGTAAAGAAAAAAAAAAATCACTGTTGTATTAAAATAATACACAAACTGTTATTTAAGATTTTACTGTGTAGGGTGATTTTTGAATGTTACTTAATGACGGCGATACAAAAAATAAAAATAAAATAATCATCCGATTGATGAATATAACAACTTGTTAGGAAAAAATACTATTCAAACGAAAACTAAAGTAGATTATTGTATGAAGAAACGTCTCTGTTTATGGATTTTTTCAAAAATAAAATTAATTACTTTTAAAAATAATATGGAACCAAGTATAATATAAATTTTATCATTTATATATATGTATATATATTTATGGTATAATATTATAAATTCATAATTAATATTATAAATGGTATATATTTTATTAAAACATAATAACTAAAATTATTATGTTTTAATATTTCATTATACGATTACAATAATATTCTTTTATATTTACAATACCAATTATTTTATTTTTAAAATGATCGAGATATCTGTTACCTACTCTAGTAATATAATATATTACATATTAAAGACGTGTTTACTTGAATATTAGTACAACTAATTATTAATTTTTGATTTTTTTTTAGAAATAGATAATTATGCTTAAGTTATCATGTAGTCGACGCAGCGCTTTCGTCGTAATTTAGTTGTACTTGTTACACTATAATGACAGAACCAAAGTATACAGAAAAAAACATAATCAATCGAAATTATTATTATAAGAATCGTGATACAAAAATGATTTGTTTATTTTTATTACAGTAATTACTTCCTTACAAGTTTATACGTAAAAAACCGTACGGTGTGAAGGTAATTATCGTATTATTAAACATTTTAAATAATAATAAAAACTGCGGTTATCACATTATATTAGGTAATGCCTGTAACCTGTTATATTTATTAGACTATTAGTTGACGTTGAATGTGTTTTATTGTGCGTTTATAAATCATTGGTTATAAAGTTAATTTTCAAATAAATTTTGTTATAAACACAAATTCGAAAAGACTTCTTAGAAAAAAGTTAATTTTAATGTTTTAGTTACCAATCAGACAACCGAGTATGCAAATGTTTCGTGAAATACGAAAGTGATAAATCGAATAACGTTATGAAATAATATTTAACGAATCAAATAAAGTTTAATTCTTTTGAAAGCTTCAGTTTCATTTCTATTTTTAATCAATATATTTTATGTTTATTTTATAATACAGATTTTTCAATGAGATATAATCTATAATATGTATTTGCATTTGGTTAAAATTATTAATCAGGTACCTGTAGATGATTATTAATTGAAAATTTGGGCAATATTTATCAAATTTACTTTTTAGTATATTTTAGGATAATTTATGCAATATAATTTCATTTTTTTTTTTTTTTTTTGGCACAGCATGGTTTCAAATTAAATTTTATTTAGTTGGATAATTCATATTTTTAAGTGATCCGGACGCTTTGATTTTTTTTTCTTGTAATAATTGTGTTTAATCATTTTTTCGCATTTATTTTAGTTTTTTTAATGAATGTTTTTAACAATAACAGTTAGCGGTACGGTTAAACGAATAAATTACAAAAATAAAACCACTTATATCTAAGTAGAAAAATATTTTATAATAGATTGAAAAAGTAACCATTCTAAAATGATAATATATTTATTTGATAAACAACTTATGCCATGTTAGCTTACGTAGTTTAGATTTTTTAAAAAAATTTTAATGTTTATATTTTTAAGATGATAAACAAATATATTTAGATTAACTGTGAAATCCCGTTAATGTTTGTAAAGGTTCGACGAATAAATACGAAGTGTAATAACCATGCGAATATATAAAACTAATTCACCAATGTTATAGAAATGTACAATTTTATTAATGGTGATTACTATCTCATTTTCATTATAATTAATTATTGATTTAATCGGTAGTTACAATCAAATTAAAATAGGTAATTTTTAAAATATTATATTAAATATATGATGAATATATAATATTTACTAAATATTTTTGATAAACATTGTCCATCTATATTGCGGCCAGTAACTCAAGGTACCTACATAGATGTATTCGTAACGATTGAGTTGGTTGACACATGTTATGGTCATTTATTATTATTATTATTATTATTACTATTTTTTTTTTTTAATAGAATTCAACGTGATATTGTTATTGTACATCTCGTCTTGAGATAAATATCACTGTACGCATTTTCAAACTTGATGCGCTTAAAAAATATTTTCGTCCCTTCCAAGCACCAGCATACGTACGGTGTGTACGAGCATTGCTAATTTATTGTTTTTTACCTCTCAGTCGATGCTTTCGACCGCACCGGATTTTATTCTCCCTGTAGTCGAACGTAAGTAAGCTTGAGCCGCTGCACGTGCGACTTATTATTATATTATTATTATTTTTTATCTCGTTTGCTTTTAATCGAATCTCCACTCGTCCTCTTTGTACGCACTTTTCATCCGTTTTACATTTCGATTGTTTCGGATTTTTCGCACGGTGTTTTATCAAATCATTTAGAATTCATATTTTTTTTAACAACAAGAATGCATTGCCCTGAAAAAAATCACGGTTGATGGTACATTTAGTTGTCTAATCGCTTACGGACACATTCATCCTAGGGACTCCAACAACTCTACACTATCGGTTATTTATCGCACAAACGTCAACTTGTAATGCAAGTAATTTATATATTTATATAAATTACTTGTATATATTGATTAAGGTGTTTATTTATTTAATACACGTATTTTCCAAACCGTTTTTTAAACACGACACACTGTGCTCTTCACACAATATTTTCGCAGCACATGAATCAGTGACAATCAACACTGTTTAAGGCAATTTTTTTCATACACAAATATTTATTTAAGGCCATTGTTTAATTTTTTTTCTTCGCGGGATCGTGGCGCATCGGAGTGCCGAGGAACCCAGTTCGAAAACCGTCGAGTTATAGCGTGTTGCCGTGGGAAAGAAACCGTTCAGCGGTTCATCCCCTCCGGCGTAAGTCATTTCCAACACGAAAACCATCGTCCAACGGTTTTCAAAACGAACTATTGCTACATTAACGAAAATAACGGAAGGAAAGCGCGTTCCGGATAGCGTTCAGTGTTACAACGCATATTCCGATTATCGATTAAACCGTTCGAGCTTTAGATGGTCATCGGTATATTTTGCTAAAACATCGTTTTCGCGCGCGTTTGTACACGATCAAATTTAAACACAGCCCATGTATTCATCTTCGAAACAATTAAGCGGTAACAACATTGAAAAAACGTTCGGATTGATTATGAACGGGACCAGTGCCGCGTTGAGCTATGTTGCGGCCCCGGGACAAATTAAAATATGCCGCCCTTAAGAAAATTAAGTTCAAAATTGTAATCGCCACACTATTAATTACATTCAGTAGCGTATTAACGGGTAGAATATAAGTGTACCACGCAAGAACAATAAATATTTTAAATATCGAAAAAAAAAATCGTCTAACTATTAACATCTAACGGTGCAATGTGCTGACTGCAGAGATAAAATATAACCAAAAACTTGTAACCAAAAAAAACGTACAGGAATAAATAGTTTAATGATAACAGCACAACTAGAACAAGTTCTTAATTCTTATCGCCTTGTAACATGCAGCGTTAGACTGCGGCTTTTTCATGGTATTTATGAACGGAATAATATGTATTATAGTTATGCAGTCGTACAAGAAAAATTATAATTATATGTTTTTTATTTCGTGTTGATCCTCAACAATTTTCCACCACATGAAACATCATAAAATTTGCCACCCCGGAAAAATTGCTCCCTTTGTTAAGAGCGGCTCTAAGCGGATCAACAATATCGTTCTCGGAAAACACCGTGTGCGTTTATACGCAATACGTTATAATAATAATAATAATACGTACGTTACATAGTCTTTGCGGTCTACAAGTGTACCACCCCGCCCGCGCGCAACGAAAATAAATTACTGTTTTGTTAGAACCATAGTGGACATCTCGTGCGACGCTTCATCCGAATTTGTTTATTTTTTCGCATAACGCGTTTTTCCACGGATCGTTTTTCGTAGTTCACCGCACGTACGTACGTAATATACGCATTTAACAATAGTTTTTTTTTTCCCCTCGTCAAAATCGTTAACATAGAACTCCATTGGATGGATAACGGTTTTCGATCCGAGCCGAAAGCACAACACCGCGTTACGCCATTCGTGTACACGTCTCACGTTAACAACGTACCGACTGTATTGTTTACAAAACCTTAAGTATAAAATTATATTTTGTTTAGCCGTTTTATAAAGTCGTCCTGCCGATACGCGGCGCGCCGTTCTCGGAACCATTATACCGCCCAGAACCGCAACATTTTTGTACACCGCACGCACATGCGAACTTTGTAAGTATTCCAAGAAACGGTTACCGTTATTGTGGAAAAGCTAAAACGTTGACGCGTTATTTATGAGTATACAACACGGTTTGTGGCATAAAATATGCATTAACACACGAGTTCGGTATTTTTCATTTCCCGTTTGTTTTTTTTTAATTTTTTTTTTTTTCTATTCGAGATATTTTTGTTGTACAGTGTTAATGATGTTTCGTATACGAAATCGCTCACAGTAATTCAATCGTCTCAATAAACGCTTTGAACACTGACCTGTGACGTCAGAATATCATAATAGCATCATAAATATTTCGGCAATTCGCGGGTCTACAATCGATATTAATGTAATACGAGTATAATAAATCAACGGCAATCGATATGAAACGTTATAATTCAATATTTTGTTACTCTCGTCCACGGAACATTGTATTAATAGCATTTTCGAAAATAAGTTAAATCTATGTTAATGCGTAATAAATTTAAATTAATGGTTATTCATTTCGTCGGTTATTATATCCGAGATCAGAATCAGTTTGATGCAAAACAATTGTGGAAATATAAATATTCGAGTGGAATACTTTATGTACCTACGTTTTTTTTTTGTATCATTTCATGTTGTTATTATTATTTTCACGGACTAAAACGTATACACCATCGCACATGAATTATGACAGTTAACCTACACCGATAAAATACTTACCTACTAATATATGATATATATGCCGAGTTTCGTTTTAAACATACGTAATATATACGATTTTTAATTAGGATCGAACAAGTTATGTAAGACTGCGCATTGTCTGATAAAAATCATAACCATATTATTCTAAAATCTAACTCGGGTGAACAATAACAAAAACCCATTATTCATCCTTTCGCCATAATAGTATATGTTTAACCGAACGAAATCTGTATGATATTTCCGTTAACATATTTTTTACCGACTCCTTACAACGTGAGCAGTGTATATGTTATACGTTGTGTTATGGTATTATCATCGTTACTGCACGCACGTGTTTTTTTTCGAAACCAAATGTTTTGCTACTCTTATCCTTTTTCCAGTAGAATATTTTCGAAACTCGAGGTGTATCGTATTATTTGCGTGTGCCCATTTGCGATTATATAACTTATCGATCATTGTTTAATACTTCGTTTTTAACGTTGTCGTATCACTATTGAATATTTTTCGAGTAACTGCAGATACCGCGTGAAAATTTATCGTAAAAATTAACACATCGTAACGCGGTGTGTAGTGTTATTGTACTGTAATGATTATCTCATACATGTCCGTCTGTTTTTTTTTTTTCGTGTTTCATTTCTCCGGTGACTCATTGCACTCAGTTTGCTTTAAATATGCAGATTATCTAATATACAGATTGAACGTACAAGTTATTTTTTTTTTCAACGACAATAATGTGCAATATTTTTCCGTAGTCGAACCGTTCTAGAGTCTACGAATTAGAGACCGTTTTGCCCGATACGCGAAATTCGCTGATGATGGTACAAATCAATAGTTGTTAGTTTATATTAGCTTAGTTTCGTTTTATGTTTAAATCGGTAATTTTTCAATACATCGTTTGAAATATTTTGAAAACATTTAAAAGGCTTACAGTGTCAAACCTCCTTCATCGGGGCTTCATCAGTACGAGTCCTCGGAATTTATATCGAAAAGTATCGCGCCCTTCGGATGTCGACAAAAAACCTATTTCATATTCGCCGCAACTCCGGTCAAGTTTTGAATTGGCGACTGGTATTTTTTCTCGCGCGCAAACATTATAACGTAATATACGGAGATTATAGCGATATCGATGTTACGAGTCACCGGATACTATAGCGTCTCGATTGTTACAAACTCGTATATACAGTGGGGTGTGGGAAGATAGGCACCACGTTTTTCGTGCTATAAAATAGCCTTACGTGAAAAAACTGCGAGAACCGCGATCACCCTCACTCGGTACCGAGATTAATTAATAATTTTAAACGCATCAATACACAGAATCGATGTACATGTTATGAAATATAACACACGATTTATCTCGACTACACAGATATAAAATTGACGAATAAGTCTCGAGGAAGAGTATACCAGACGCGTAGCAAGGAATTTCAAAAGGGAGGGAGTGTTATTTAAAATGAATTGACGAAATTATACACATAAAATTAATATCATCACGTATACTTTTTGTAAAAACGCATTACAAATGAATACGTAATGATTTATGAAAACATTTTTTATTAAAATTTTAAATTTTTTATCTTATATATATTATTATTAATAAAAAAAAAAGTTATTTTTAAATTAACTTAATACATCGATATTTTATTGATTGGTTTTATTTGTTATCACAGAACTGATAAGTGTATTAACATTCGGATAGATCGATTGATATTGTAATTTCTATGTTATTACGTGGTTTTACGGTAGTTCATTATGATAATCAATACTGTTGAAGTTGTAAACGTTTATTCTTACGTACGACGCTGCAAAAGATATCTTAAATTGAGTATAAAACGAATCAACGATAAAACGACACAGAACGGTTCAATGTAATAATTAATGCCGGACCCGGCTTTAGTGCTTTACATTATTGTTATCGTAGTATATATTTCGTTTTGATAAATATGTACACATCACGGTTTATGATGCATCTTTATCTTTATAAGACATAATTATACCTCCGCTGGGGGAGGGGGGTTGTTACTACTTCTGTAACACCCCCCCCCCTAGCTACGTCCCTGGAGTGTACGGATAATTTTTTAATGTTCGCTGTTTAGAAAAAATTGCACGTCCTCTATATCTGGACACACCTCGTTGAGCATTGCCATTATTCTTTAGCCAACATTTCAAGGAGATCACGACGATGTACAAGAAAACCAATACCGCGGTGATGATACTGCACCGGGTGAAGACGGGGAAAAATGATCTGCACGAGACCACGCGGAGTTTCGGGATTCGCTGCGCCCACTCGCATTTACAGTAACATAATACCTAACGAGAGGCCAGACGCGACACGTCATATGTATTTATACGTATAAGACATGTACGCGTAGGACATAAATTGTGCGATATTATTGCCACGGCGGCGCTTCTATACACTCGCATATCCGCCCACGTCATCATGATCATCATCATCGGGACCGCACACTCCGCTGCAGGCGTAATGTATTCACTGCAACGCGATCTCCGACTGGAACGATAAAAACACCGTGCTGTATCCCCGGGTCCGCCGCCACGAGAAACGCACGGTTTCCTGTAAATACGATGTAAATAAATGGCTTTATTAGCCCGGTGATCGGAGTGACAAATCGATTGTATACAATCGCATGATGATTTGCATCTCGTACGCATTCGAAACCGATCGGACAGTGTGTCAATTATACCGTTCTCGATTCGAGTCGGGTCTCAACACGTTCGATTGCAAAAACGACACACCGTTTGAAGGAGCCCCGCCCATGTGGACCTGAGCGCTTTTATCAGAACGACGAGAGTGATAGAGAAGTGTAGAGAGAGTGTTCGTGATTAGTTTGCAGTGCTTTCTTCGCCCGTGGAAAACACGAGGATTACAATTTTACAATCCGATTACGGCTTCGTTTCTCTAAAAAAACGAGTTCATTGTCTTACGTAATCCATACACCCCCGTTCGCCGCTGACCCTGCGTACGCATGCTGCGCAGTGGTGTACGATGTTATAATATTTATAATGTATCGCAATAAACGTTTGTCGAACAGCGTGCAGTGGCGGCGGAGGCGGGGACCGGAGACCATATAATATCGTAAAACGGCGATCGGGTTCATAGCGAAAAGGGACCGCCGTCGCCGGTGTCTGCTTGCGCCGTTCCGGGCGTTACCTGTGATTTACGATCCGTTTACGGGCGGCGGCGGTACGTATCCGTGCAGGAAGAGTGTGCGTATGTGTGTGTACGCGTGAGACATGTTGTAGGGTAACGCTGCGGCGGTGGCGGTAGCGGTGATCCGGCAGAAAGGGACCCTCGGCATATTATTATTGCGTGTGCATGTGTACATGCGAATACGAGCAAACGTCGTCAAAGTCTTCGTCGCGACGGTCCCTTTGCACCGGTGCACTACGACCCGATGGCGCCCCGTATCGGCTTACACACGTGCACACGTACAATAATATTCGCGAAAACGCCGTCACCGCGTGCGCGAACGTCAATGTCCCGCCGCCTTTGCGAATCTCTCTCCCCCTTACGCTTTCTCATTTGCGCATGTGTGCGCGTTAATACCTGTGTTTGTGTGCGTGTCCGTGCATGGGCGTGGGCGCGGCAGTGTACATTTGTGTACGCGCGCGCGTGTGTGTGTGTGCGTGTATAACTGCGCGTATATTATCGTCGAAAGGGTCGGTTTCCGTTTTTAATGATATCTCGTCTAACGATATACCGCCGCCGCCTACTATTCTACACGCCCACCCGGATTGTGTGTGCGAGCATACGAAATATACTCGACCGTGTGACATGTGCGTATAATATATATGCGTGCGGTGTGTGTACAGACGATTACACGAGCGCGCGTGTGTATATATTTATGATGCGTATGTCAGGGCTCGAATTGAGAAGAAACAAAAATCGTGTCAACGGAACAAGCAGATGACGTGTAAACGCTGTTCTGCGCCGTAGGGACGGTCCAATCGCATTATAAAAACTATTTATAATTAGTTCTTTTTTTTTTTTTCATTTATGTAGGAACGTTGGAGGACAGAAATTATTTTTATGGAAATATTTGAGTTTTCATAATTATCACAATACACGTTCAATGACAAACGAGTACAACAACCAAACAGTTATCATTATTATTTTTATACGTGCGTTGCGGTTATGTCTATTAATACGCGACCCGCGGTGTTCTTTCGGCGTTCAACGGATCAAAAAGTGATTTTAAAGTTATTCCGTCGTCCGATTCGAGCGCGTCTCCGAAAGCTGCGTTTACCGCGGTATTCGAAAAATTTTTACAGCGCGTGTAGGTACAGTATTATAATTTGGTGCACGTATGGTACTCGCTAAATAACGACGGAATCATCCGAGTCAATTCATTCGTTTCCTTTAGTTAACTGGTTAAGGTTTAATTCCTGTAAAACGCGGGACTTCATTGTTTCATCGAAAGCAAAGACATTTGGTTTTAAAGTTTTCGACTTAGTTTTAATACACTTCTTACTAATCTTTCCACCAGAACATTCCTTGCCTTTAAATGTTCAACTTTTACCTGGTATACGTTTGAAAAATAAGCACGTTTTAACGACACTGAAAGTATTTTTAAGAGAAAATTCTGCTAACGTTTCAGGAAGATTTTCAACCTCATTTGAACATTTATTTATGTCTACTTCAGCACTTTCTACACAAGTTGTATGAAAAACTACAACATATTTTGTCGTTAAATTTGCTAGCCAACAACTACTGGCTTTAAAATCAGTACATCCTAGTTCTTATCCTAATTTGCTGTGCAAGTCCGTTTGCTTTTACAAGTGAAATTGTTCCACTTACCGGTATGCTTTTATCTCGCTTATCTCGGCACTGAGTAAACTATTTAAAAATGCATTTATCAATGTTCAATTAGAAAGTCCTCCCTATCATTTCACACTTCCATTATTGATCAAGATTTCGTATTTTTGTTTAATAATTGACGACAAAGTGTTGGTTGGCAAATTGAATTTTGTAGCAATTTTAAATTTTTTGCTGACATCTAATAAAATTAAGCGAACTTTGCCCACAATTGTAAGGACATGTAATTTTCCGTTTCGCAACACGCATTACAATTTAGTTTTGTTCTACGGTAATAAAAATATTAATTAAGACAAATTATGTGTACTCCAGCCAACAAAAAATGTTTAATTTTATAACGAGTTACCTCTCAATGAACTCCCCTTGGCAAAATAACTTGTTGGTTTAAGGGAATTTCAATGTACTTCGAAATCAGACGAATCTATCGTAAACAGTAGTGATGGGAATTAAATCCGGATTCCTGAAAATTTGACAAATTTTGGATTTCAGGCTAAAAAATCTGGATTTCGAAATTTAAAATCCGAAATTTGGATTTTTGGATTTTAATATTTCAAAATCTGAATTTCGAATTTAACAATTTCAATAATCGAATTTTGGGTTAAAAATTGTAAAATTCTGTTTTCTAATTAAAATATCAATTTATTAAAGAATATGAGTAGTCGTTACAATTCTATTATAGGTCATATATAAATACTAATTCAAGTTTTCAAAATTCGAAATCCGGATTTAGAATAAAATTCCGAATTTCATTGTCCAAAATCCGATTTTAGAATAACATTTGGATTTCAAATTTCAAGAACCGCGATTCCGGATATTCACTATTGCTAGTAGACAGTATACAATATTAAATAACTGTTCGTTTCATTCGTGTATCAAGAGCAGCAGTAATATAAGCTATATATATATTTATATATTAAAAGCAGAGATGTATACACCTATATACGTATAATCTGGTAATAGGTTTTAAAATTACACGATTACATATTTTGTGTGAAATCGATGAGATCTAGTATTTTAAACTGAGGGACGAGACGAGGAATCAATAAAATCAATCATACTTATACATTTTTATAAATAATTATTTTTAATACGCTACTATACGGTTTATAACAATTGTTCGTTTCATTGATCGTGGAAGTATTGTGACGTCGACTTTGCATCGTAAACACGTGCGAATACACGTCGAAGCGTATGAAAAAGGACTAATGAATGAAAACAAATTATTTTTAAAATGCACGGGTCGTTTATATGTTTGTATTAGAATACTTATCATACATTTTCACACTTTGCATTCATCCGAACACTGGAAACGTGCAACCAGTACAACACAGTACGTAGGTTGGACAAAGAAAGGGTTAAGTAATATACGTTCACGTGGATGAAAAAAGAATAGCCCCACCCCCACTGCAGGTGCGACACTTCGCGCGATATTTTATTATTTCATTTACATATATTCAGCTGGTTAATTGGAGAATGTTTATTTTTAGTTATTATAAGCATATTTATGTATATACATACAGTCCAAGAGACACTATTTCCCTTTCAATATTTCGGGAGGGTTCCCTGGCATGCATTTAAAAAGGTGGCAAATTTTTTTTTTCCACCGCAGTCCGGGCGGCTCGGAATAAGTTGTTATGATGGTTTTTTCATTTTTTTTTTCGAACAACTTATACGCGAAGGTATCCGTGTAAAAAAAAAAAACTCGTAGCGGCCGACCGGAAGCGTTTCGGCCCTAAAATTGCTGACACTCGCCGTTCCGGACTGTTGAAATCCTATTTAAGTTTAGTCTTCTGTTAGTCTCTCTGTTCATCGTCTATTGGTCCGTTAGCATAATGTTATCATTACCATACGTGGCAAAATCATCAAAAATAATCCAGTAGATCCGGATTTATTTGTATTTTTATATAATAATAACATGTTCAAAGCGGGTATACTTTCGTATCGCATTCAATCACAACAACGTTTCACCCAACTTTTCTGTTCCACAAATACGGTCCAGCTTTTGTTTTTAAGCAGAGTTTTTCACTTCTGATTTTAATTCCTATGTCGATTTCGCATTTGTTTTTGCGATTTCTTAACCTACAAACGCGAAATATTAGTGTTTGAATAAACGCGGGTTCTGCGGCGTGGTTGAACAATTGAATTCGAAAAACTGAAAAATATATATATTAACGCAACGTTTTTGATTATATATCGATCGCCTAAACCTGAATATAGCTTTGGACCACGTAAAAACAAGTGCCTCGATTTATTATTATTATAAAATTAAAAATAAATAATAACTTCTAATAATATACGCTGGTTTGTCGCGGTGAGCGATGCATGACGAGTGTCCAACAATACCCTGCATTCTGTAGTTAGATGTAACAGTGTATCCTGTTCGTACGATTTTTAATTTAACGTTTTACTACTACGTTCAATTCCGCGTAAAGAGGCGATTTGTTATTTAATATTTTAAGATTTATAATTTTAATAACCGTTTTTTATTTAACAACCTACTCATGTTTTTTTTTTTTTTTTTTAATGCACCATTGACCTTTCTTCTCGTTCGTTTAATTAGTACAAATTCAAAAAATTGTTATAGCGTTATCAAAAACGCTGTTTACAAATATATTCTTGTACAGAACTATGTGTTTAAATAAACTCTTATTTTTCGAATCGAAAAACCTTTCAATGAATATTATTAAGAATTGATTTTTTTTTACCGACAAATCATAGTGTTGTTCGTGCTATCTATTTTAAAGATTAAAGCGATCGAATACTTTTTGTATTATGTACGCTCATAACACACAAGTGGTTATTGGTTTTTTTTTCTTTTTATAATTTCATTAATATTTTATTCAACACTGTGTTCGATGACCTGCTAAACCTTTGTGTATTATAAATTACACTAGATTAAAACAGTTTACAGATTATTTCAATAATCATAATCGGAAGAGTGTATTATTTTCTTTCGACGTGTTTTCATTGCATGTTATTTAATAGCGTTGAATGTACATTATAATAATCATGAATCGATAATAAATCTTAGCAAGTATTGTGTCAATTTAAAGTTATAAATTAAATTCAATCGAGTGATTTATCTGCAGTTCTATATATTGACTCTCTTCACATTTTTCGAATCGTTCTATAAAAAAAAAAAAATCAACTAGTTCCATATTATAAATATTTTATAAAAAGTAATATATATATATAAAACAACATAATTTAAGATATGCGGAGAAAAGTGGACTTTGTCTCAGATCAAAATGGTTATCGTAACAAGTGATGAAAATTGTCGGTGTTAATTAACGTTTCTGTGATGATGAATTCGGATATGGTCTTGGAATTTATCCTATATATTTCAAAGAAATCCCATATTGAACTTCAAGCCGAGAGCATTTTTAATGAATATTATTATTTGCGGTTGGTTACACATAAAGAAAAATAACGAAGTATACGAATATTTGCAATTTTTAAATGAAATATTTTTAATGTCCAATTTTACGGATCAGGAAACCAGTCGAAAGAATTAGAAATAATTTAGAATAACTCATTTAGTGTGATTTATAATTAGTTATAAAACACGTTTTTTCGTGTATTGAATAATAATAAATCCTTGAAAAAGTATCAGACTTTAAACAGCACTAGTTTTATATAAATATTTTCATACCGAATTAAAAATATTTAATATACAGTTTTTAAAACTATCGCAATAATGATACATTTTAGGTTTGATATTGACTTTTCATACTAAAAGTCCTGATAAAACTTAACATTTAGGAAACGCAGTAGTACATAATATTTGATTATAATTCATTACGATGTATGTGTTTTCTCGATGTTTATGAATTGAAATGTTCCGTATCGTGGTTTAAATAGTTAAGGGTTACGTACAACCCGTCGTTCAATACGAAAAATTTATCATACAACAATTCGACACTCCAATAATAATTGATGTTATTCTAATAACACGTGACACGAGTGTTGTTCAATTGTTTTAAATATTACGTAAGAACTAATACTGTTACAAGTCGTAGGTTAGTAGCTTAGCAATACTATAGTTTTAAACATAATACGTGTTTATACGATTTTAAACATTTCTATTATAAATCGAACCGAGCGTTTGGTTTGTTGGCCGTCTTCGCGTCATTGTGATGGAACGGTTACCGTGGTTTATTAATACGATACAATAAGTTACAAGCAGAGTGATGTGATACGTGATTGAGCTGTAAGCACGTCTGTAAGGATCGGACAAAGCTGTATGTTCAGCAGTGTCGGTCCGTTGGACGTGTTGAAATTACGTTCAAAGGGATTCTCGAGCGGGGCGGAAAGCTTGTTGTATTAAACAAATCTGTAGGCGTGTCGCTCGATGAGTGTTCTGGAACCATTATCATTGCTTTCCTCGCGTTATATCTCTGCACACCGAACTACAATTGCTCGAAAAATGCGTCTTACTCGTGTAACAGCCGTGCAACGGACGGCTCACTTCTTGTCCGGGCCGACAAGGGCTCGAATCGCGGTGATCGCCGAAATCACGTGAACCTCGAAAAGCAGTGTCCGAATACAGTTTACGAAGTTTGCTGTACCGACGTGTTTGGCCCCGAACGAGACGACAGACCGTGTTTTATACGACGGACGTGCAACCATAATAGCCCGATCTCTGTGTAAAGCTAGATGGTTTTACTGGTTAATGTTATGGTTCGTAACTCAGCCACAGCTGATGACCGTAATTTTATTCGGGTTTTTACTTAACACGCTGTATGTACGTCCTAGGCGTATCCCCAGGTACGAACATTGTGGTGTTATTGTAAAATCTGTAAACGAATAAATAACGAATAAATCGCCACGATTACGGTGTTTCGACGTTGAGATTTAACAGTCGGATTAAAATGAATATGTTATGTACTCGTTGGTATCGATTAAACATGTTATTACGTCTCGTATAATCTACACATGGAATCCAACCGATCCGGACGAGAGACCTATCCAATAATAATAATAATAATAATGTGTTTTTTTTCGGTTTCCTGCGACCATTTAACATTGAAAACGTTCATCTCGTATAATTAAAACATGCGTTTACAGTACTTGCGATGCAGCGCCCAGGTTTTTCGATTCGTTTATTATTGTAGGGGTATTACTTATCCTAGTCTTAGTCAAGCCGTGGTGCTGCATAATTACACATATTGTGTACGCACGTGTGTAACGCGGTGAGCTCATCATTGGCGTGCACACGGGAGTGACCGGGGATGCACTCACGGTTTGTTTAGGAACATTGCGTGAAATGGATAATTTTTTTGCTTATTAAGATGAGTTATTTCATTTTGTATTTGTGATGTACCAATAAACTTAGATAAAATCGATGCGAAAATATAATACAACATTTCGGTAAAGGAATATGTATTGAATTATGACTTTAAATAATTGTGCTGTACTCAAATCGAATGTGTATTTAGGTGTAATAATTTTTTTTTTTTTAACAAAAGTATCCAAACGTTGATCATGTATTCAGCGTCAAAAGATTGTCTGTTGGAAATCTGATCACGTTTTCTCGATTTGCTTTAATGTTGTAACTGGTAATTTTTTTTTTTTTCGAAATTAAAATGCCTCAAGTCATTTACGGGTGACGTGGGGTAAGTAGTTATAGCGCATTTCCAATTCGCAGACCGAAGGCAGTACGATATGCATTACATGTACGGTTCACCTTCGTTATGAGTTCGATATCGCGAGAACCGTGAACACTACGGAGACCGTAAGGTATGGTATAGTATGTTACAATAATACGTAGGCTTCGTTCGTCTGGACCGTAACGGATTTGGTTCGATGAAACCGCGCACGCACACACGCGTACACCCACACACTCACACATACACACAGATATTATATGTATGCGCGTTAACGAGTGGCGCATTTAAGCCGCTTAAAACGTACTCGGGTTGAAGAGACGGGTGCGGGACGGCGTCTTCCTAAGACGAGTATAATACGCGTGCACCGAACGTAATTAATTCGGATTAGACCGCGATCGAGAGACGGCCGTGCGACGGATGATCATGATATTACGTTCGGGTCGAGGGCGGCGGCCTATATACGACGTAGCTATGCAAAGCAAACCCAAGACTGGACCGTTACGTTTGCACAGAGCACATGTGACGAATGCACGATAATATATTACGATTAGTTGCGCACAGCAATGCTTCGCCAAGTGTGAGCCGTGAAACATTTGCGTACAACAATCGTGCAAAATTTTAGCGCATATACGGTGGAAGAAACGGAAACAAATCCCAATTGTTTTTACGAGAAAAAAAACCTTAGACCTTTGGACATAAAAGGTTTACGTAGGCTCGCGTTACAGGAAAGTTTTAAAAACACTGATATACTGCGCGAACGTGATATGACGTTTCGTCGAGCACGTGCGTACCGGCCGATGACACAACTTTTGTCCATCGAACGATTTTCAAACCGATTTGTGCGAATAAACATAGTACATGGATTCCATAGCAGTAAGGGACGTGAACCCCATATCGCAGTGCGAACTAAAAATGAAAGCAGAGCAGTGTGAGGAGCGGAAAACTGCTGGCAACTAACTATTGGGGCCCATATGACAAGCAAAAAGAGTTATGTTAATGTTCATCGAATTTCCTTTCTCTCTACTATAAAACTCGGAATAAAACCATTATCCGATACAGCATTAAAGCGCATTGGCTTGACAATATATTATTTAATCATTCACTTGTCGATGTTAATTCTTGTAGCGTTGAGTCTTCCAACACTACGCACAACGGCGGCGTGAACTTATTATTTCAATGACGCAATCGACAATTTTCAACACCTAATCTATTGGCACTTTTGCGCTATTGGTTATTGTGAATATAGTTTATATTCAATCGATTACGTTAAAACAAGTTCCTAATGTCTACTCAACTACAAACGTCAACTTTCAGCACCCATCCATCCACCATCGTTTTCCGTGACGCAATTAACTCCGTTCACGCCGCCATTGCCTACGCACAACTATAAAATTTCGCAGATCGATCAATCAAACAATCCAACAATTGTAAACGATTCGTTACACGTTTAGAAGTAATCATCAACTTGCACTTCATTACGCGCGGAGGCAGGTAATATTATTCGTCATGCGGAAGTATTAACAATTGTTTTCTTCCCTTTCCGTATCGAAACGATGAAAATAATACGGACGCGCGCGTACGAACGGACCTGATGGTATATGCACAATCTAGAACAAATTGACGCAGCCGTTTGGACGCAGCTATTTGGACGCTGGGTCATTTAGACGCGGCTGTTTGGGTGCAGGTATATTTCGACGCGAAAAAAACATAAATAATAATAAATTAATTTTATTCAGGTGTACGTAATTCAAATATAGCGTCAAATATGGTAATATATATAAAAACAATTATAAATTATATAAAAACAAATACAAATTACAGTACATACAATACAATTAAAAATGTAATAGTTACTAATATTAGATTGGTAGTATGACCAATAGGCATTTGATATAAAAAAAAAAATTAAAAAAAAAACAGATAAAAAGAAGTTACTTAATATAATTCCATAACATCAATTATGATTATAATATAATTTTCCCTACAATCGAAAAAAAAAAATTATTATTATTTATGTTTTTTTCGCGTCCAAATGGCTGCATTCAAACGGCCACGTCCATTTGTCCCTGTTCGTGGTATGCAACACGGTATCGCGTACGTCGCAAATCCGTCATGATTCTTTTTTTCGATAGTTTCATCATCGGCATATCTCATTGAATCTGCTCGTTCGCCCTGCGTAAATAGTGCAACGTATACGCGCGCGCTACGCATACGAGTCAATGGCGCGCTGCCGAGATTCGATCTCGGTTGTGTTGCGCCTGACTCTCGAGCGGCTAGGTGACGTATAATATGGGGTGGCGAGCGGACGACGGTATCGCGTGAAGTTTCGTGCTCAGGTCCTCGGACGATGTATATCTGTGCAGGGTTTACGATCCGCGGTAATGTGCCGCTTTGAACGGTGTACACGCACAATATGCGTACGGGACCACCGTGTATCTACCGGACAAATAATTACGTGATAATCGAACGCGGTTGGACCGGGAACGAGTTTATGGCCCCTGAACGGTACAGGGCGAAACGATGTACGCGTTTTATTGCGTACGCATGTACGGCGTTTCGTACCCCGTCCCTTCCCCCTATCTTCCAATTGAACTTCGCGGGTCCGGTCGACGATATAAGCCCCGTCGATGATGACATTCGAGACGGTCGTGATTGCGTGCGTTTCGCGTCAGGGGAGAGTCAATTATAAATCATACGTCGGCGAAAAGCGGAAAAAAAAAAAAATAATAAA
Organism: Sipha maydis; assembly: GCA_034509805.1. Classification (NCBI taxonomy): domain Eukaryota; kingdom Metazoa; phylum Arthropoda; class Insecta; order Hemiptera; family Aphididae; genus Sipha; species Sipha maydis. The sequence continues at coordinate 10,731 of JASXSY010002365.1, read as the reverse complement.
AATCCTTTTCGTATACACCGTGAAAGTCCCCTGCAGTTCGCGGACTGCGTGCGGAATAAAAGATGAACGACGGCGATAACCGTGAAATATACCGGTGGCCGATTACTATGTGTACTGCAGGACAGGCCCGGTAGCAGGTGCACACATGTACACATCATTCGTCCTCACCCCCTTTGGAGCACCGCGATGTCCTGTTCTCCTGCATCCGAGCCTCTCTCACTTTTCATACACGAGATATCATAATTGATACGGCGCATCACCGGTTCGCTGCGACGGAGGGACGATATAACAAATTATAATACTTCGGGTACACATGTCCGGGCACAAACCCCTTTACGATCCATACGCGAAAAAATAGTAATGATAAATAATAATAAAAAAAAAAAAAACAACCCTTTTATCGCCGCGTATTTGTCATTTTCGCTTTCGTAAATGACGATTAATACATCATCGGAAACACCGTCGTCGTTAAATAAAAACACGTCGTAAATGATTATTGTTATTATAATACACACACATCGCAGCGATCAACGCGAATGCCGCGCTAACGAACCGGGTGTGCGGGCGCGGAACAATAACGGTTTTATCGTAAATCAGCGGCGTACGGTTTTCGATACGAGTCATATTTCAGCACGTGGTCGTCGTTGAAAATACTTTATATCTTACTGAAATCGATTCGATTGCTCCTTCGAACACAATAATATTTTCAACGCCTCTTAATCTCCCGTGCTTACATCGTATCAAAGATACGCGCCTGTCGGTTTTCGTTGCACACGTGCATTCCGTTTCGACGTCATACTCGCAGCGGATCGCCTTTCCGGCGTGCCGAGTTGGGCCGGGTATCCGTTAACAGTGCGTACACGTAAACGCATACGGGTGGAGTGCGCATGAACGGTGCACCGACTTCATTGTCCGAGCGCCCTGCGTCACGCGTGCTCGGGGTATAGACACCGTACAACAGTATGCTTCTGAACCGTGTTACCGCGATACGGAGAAGGTTCGGGTCCACCGTCTCTTTCTTTTTCTCTCCCTTTCCGAGTGAGCCATTAAATATATACACTCGGAACTGGTGCATCAGCTGCTGTGATCAAGGGCCTCGCGCACCACCGGATAATCCGGCGTGCAGAATCGGGTTGAAGCGTCATCGAGGAAATGCTCAGCGTGCACCGTCCCCCCACCCCTCGTCCCGTTCCTGTCCGCGTCTCTACCGTGAACAACGCACGCGTTGTACCGGATATGCGGACGTGAACTTGCGTTATTAGTACGATCCGGCGACGACCGGCGCTTGCGATCGGATGCGCGCGTACGGCGATGGCCACGGGGCTATTGTACAATGCGTATAGACTCGTTTTGTTGTATCCGGCTAGGTCGTTTTGTGCGATGATTCACTTTTACGTGGGTGCGCGGGTGTACGACAAAGTCTCTGCAGCCCCCGCGGACATGATCCGACCACGTGTATTGTCCGCGTACCGGTCGCACAATGAGTGTGGCCCCTTCGGTTCCGAGCGCTACTTATTAACAGCAATTATTATAACAATGCACGACGGGTTGATTCGATCGCGCTCAAGCGAATGCGCGTTTTGTAACGCGTTTTTGTCGCGGTGGTCGCCGCGCATCGTGCATTGTCCGCGAGGGACATGGTTATTGTCGCCGTCGTCGGAAAACCGCCTATGAGCGACCGGGACAGTGACGGGGAAACCGGGGATGCACCTGCAGAGGGCTGTTACTGGAAGCCGACCTGGTTCAAATCCTGCGGCAGCAGCGGTCCGAACGGTCAACGGATGACGCGTTGAACGGGAAAACGGTTACGAGTAAGCGGGTATATATATATTTTTATACAAAACACCGAAATACCGGAGTCGACGTTGCTATAGAACACGATGTAGTACGTTCTTGTACGAATATTGACATGTACCGCACGCGTTCGGATAACGGGACGACATCATACGTATTATAATACCACGTGCGCAACAATACACACCGCCGGCGGAAACGTCTCTATGACGACGCGCGTCTTCTACGTCGTCTGTGATACCGTCGGCTATGCGGAGGGCTTTCGGTGCGAGGAACGAGGTGGTGAGTGCCCAAGTACTGCATCGACTCGAACTGGAATTGCGTCTTGACGGACTCGCGCGCGGTCGTACTTTACGCGATTCTCAATGAACACGAACCGGTGCGCACTCGGCGGAAGAGTGGAACGAACAAGCGCGCGTGCGATCCGGTATTCCGAATGGACGTCAGACTTGTAACCGGAAACGCTTTGGATCAGTGGTCGGCAACCGGCTCTTCTAAACAGCCCTCTCGAGACTACGGGATTCCGTTGAACATCGCATCAAATGTTTGTATTTTCCGACCCTTCCGAAGCATTTTCGGTTTGCCAATGCAACGGACGACGGTTAAGTTCGTGCGCGTACGGTTTCGTACGTCGACGACAGTAGCGGATAACGAATAAATGTGGATATCCGTAAAGCCTGGAACAGGAAGACGAGGGAAACATTTCTCGACAATCATTGGTCGGAACACCGCGCGTACGAAATAGTTCTCCCGCGTCGCGCCGGACCGGCTAATGAGGGTGGACGGAGGGGATGGGGTGAGAAAAAGAAACCGAAGAGATATCACGTTTCCACGCCGGTGTCGAGCTCGTGGGGGGCAGGGCGCGGGGGAGCTGGGCATCGAAGGTTCGGCGCATGTTTTTACCGTCCCAGACGGCTCGTCGGATCCGATGTTTCTGCGCCCTCGAGACGACAACGCCGCCGCCATCAGTGGGTCAGACTTCCTGTCTGCGCGCATAATTAGGCGCGGTGTTCGCGTGAAATGCGCGCACAAATATACTTACGATGGCGCGAGCGCGCGCGCCCACGACGGTACGACCAGCCGCCGCGGCCGGGGTTGAACACGGGGAAAAAACAACTTCGGTGCATTACGCGCCACATGTGCTACTAATTATCATTTTTGGACACTGAAAACCGCACGCCGACGATCATTATTATTATTATTATTATTATACGCACACGGTGCGTACGTTTTTCGGTAGACACCCGACCGCCCGTAAATCAATACGCGATCGGGTGGCGCGCACAACACGATGTCGTACACGTTGCGCAGATGTGTATGTGTGTGTGTGTTGTATGTATATATTTACGAGCGGATAGCTGCCGGGAGACGCGCGAAGTCGTGTACGGGAAACCGTACGCGTAATGCTGGGGCCACACAGAACGCAACGTACGTTTCCGATGTACACGGATAAAAAAATGGTTTTCTACCTCGTGAATGGCCGCGCAGAATAGTGTACGTTACGTTTTTTACTGAGCTACGTTGCGACGCGTCGCCGAGTGTTCGATTTGTGGCGGCTATATTTTTGATACGACGTGTAACATTGCGGGCTTCGACAGGGCACACGTTTCATTTGCTCTTGTCGGCATCGAACATTTGAATGCAGCGCGTCCTACAGCATACGAGCGACGAGGACCGTAAAATTTTCGCGCGTTCACGCCGTCTCGGCAGTCATAACTTTTATGTAAAACTCGGTTTATGGTTAAGTTTAAGGGTTTTCAAAAATAAAAAATCAATGACGTAATTTTCGTGAGCGCTATAGCGTCGTTTCTTCGAAGCGATGTTACTGGAGCAGCTAATGGAGGAAGTGCGCAGGTATCCTTGTCCCCGGAAGAAAAATCTGAACGAACATCGAAACCAGAACACACGTGACGTATCATGCGTACACTATCACTTTCCCAAGACAACGTACCAGTCAACATCTTGAACACGACTGATAACTGTTCAGTGCGACTATAGTAGTAAACATCGTACGTAGCATACGTACAGGCGCGGATCCAGCCTACCTTAACGGGGGGGGGGGATTACAAATAATATTGTTGTTATCGATACTTCATATGTTTATGTTATAAAAATAAAAGACGAAAATTTGTGACAATAACAATTAACAATACATTAGAATGGTATAACATAAAATAATGTAATTTAATAGTACAACAAATTAGATACAACACATTTTGATACGACTGACGGGGGGCGGTCGCCCCTACCGCCCCCCCTGGATCCGCGCCTGCATAAGTAACGTGTTCTGTGTCGCCTGACCCTATGGTGAACACGGCGTACAAAGCATACGTAGCGTTCCGTGCGGTCTCAGCATAATTCGTACGTCGCGTCAATTCGAGAGATTCGATTTGAGAAAAATACGGAGCGCAGTAGAGACAGAAACGGTCCTTGTTACATTGTGTGATGGCGATATTCGTCGTCTCGCGATTCCGAACGCGTATACGGTTTTAATGCGAAACGCGCGTCCGAAGAGTTGTTGTAAAACGTTCGGAAACCGCCGCTAACACACCGGGTGCTTTTCGTCTTTCGTCGAAATAATCGTAGCCGCGTCGCGACGAAAAACAACGTAACACGAGGACGCCGCGTTTTCGAACGCGTTTCGTTTGTCAGTTGAACTACTTCGCGCGTTCCAAACCGATTGCACACGTGCTCCGCGTGTCGTACAATGGATTCCGCGCGCGGAAACACAACTTGTACGCTGCACGTGAATACCTTTTACGTGAACGCAACCGAAGATCGAAACGGACAACGTGCGTGCACCGGATTTGTCCGTAAACAGTTTGACGTTCGATTTTTCGGTTAAGGTCACGGTGCCGTCGAAGGCATGTACACGTTTATAGCATGGTCTCGGCGAACTACAATTACGTATTAAACACAGGTTCGCGGAAACGAACAAGAACCGTATGGTACGACGACCGTTGCGGCATGGATTTCAAGTTTATCAGCGCGCACGTGAAGGTCGTTTGAACTTTGGAAATAAACGCGAGTGTGGGCTGTAGAAAGGAAAAAAAAAAAAAAAACCACGATCAAACTCATCTGTACTACGAATACAAACAATTCATCGCTTCCGGAGAAAACCGTACGGCTTGTAAACCGTAAAACAATATTTGTTTCGATTGTATCCGTTTATGCGTACGGTAGTTTGTGTTCAGTCGTTGAAAATTTGTAAAAAACGGCAAACGCAATGATGTTGATGTGTATTAAATGTAGTTTTGAGTTCATCGATTTTTAATCGGTTTAATTCCCGTCCGTAATCGTCGAAACAACGCGTTATTGTTTAACACGTATTGAAATTTCGTAAATACCAAGATATAACAAAATTATCGTAGACAAAAAGATTTTTCACATATTTAACCATACGGAATTGTTCAAATATTTTAAATATACACTAAAAAATCGGTTCTATGATAATCTGTGAAAATATTTTCTAATAACGTTTTACTGCTATGCATAATTAGATACATAAAACCATTAATTTAATTCCGTATTGCTTACTTTGTTTTAATATTCTAAAGGTTAAAAATATGTTTACTAATAAGTATAATATAAACGATTTGATGTAACACTTTATATCACTTGTCTATTGTATTTCTTTGTAAATGTAATGTAAGTAACACGTCTACCGTTTATTTTGTATTTTTTATCTTTTGTTGTTATTACAGATTTTTTTTATTTTTTTACATATTTTATTCTATTATTTTTCTTGTTACTATAAAAATTGTAAATCGTGATAAGTATTCTTACTCAATAATTTATACGATAAGAGGTATTACCTCTTTGTAAAGTAAAGCTAGTTAATTTTGATTAATTATCTACGTTTCTACTCTGTGTATATTTCTATTTTAAAGCAACAAATTATTTCATTCAATCATTTATATCATATTTTGAAATGTTATTACTAGTTATTACAAGTTTTTTCACTTGTGTTATTCTGAATTCTTTGTCTTGCAATAATATTATGCAATTCCGATACCCGTTTTAATACTAGTAAGAACTGATGAGGTCATTATGAAAAATCTATGACACGTCAATATTAAAAAAAATTGTCCATTATCGTTGTTTAGTTTTAGATTAAACAAAAATAAATAAAACTATTTTATAACAATTTTTGTTTATATAGACATACAATACACACATATTTATATTTTTTAAATACATTATTTTTGGATAATTAATATTGGAAATGTTATAATTAGATGATCGATTAATTCATAGTTGAAACATGGAAACCTAACAAGATTAATAGATAATTCAAAAATCAGAAAATTTATTTTCATGGTTTCACAATAACGTACAATAGTATAACCTACTGCACGATAGAATATGTAACCTATACATCGATATTATTAATTAATTTGAATATGTATTTAATTGAGTAAAACTAGTTTTATTAAATCCAACATCTATACATATATTAGTTTAATCAAACGTTTATAAAAAATTCATGACTAAAATATTTTTTCTCAAAATTTTCTTGGCATAAGAATACTTAACAATTGCAAACATTAGATAGGTGAACCGAGTTTCACTTTTCGAATTCGATGATTTATCGATGCTTTTATGAATTTAAAAACTCTAGCCCCTTCTACCTGGACCACCCAACTCCTGTGTATCACCCAAAAACCTGTATCCGGCTGGTTTTTTCGTAATTTTTCATTCCCCATCTATAAAATCAGAACCAAATCGAAGTTCCCAAACCACGCACGGTCCATACAATTATATAGTCTTATGTTACACGTCACAAAATACGCGATATTCGTTTTCGAAGCGTTTGTAAGAAGAGTTAAAAGGTATTTGTGTAACGCACATCTTACTTCTATCGTACATCATTTTTCGTTCATGATTAATCGTTTTAATTGCACTGAAAACCTAAAGTGTACAATTCGATAGAGAAACGTACCAAACGGAAAGCGGTAGATACGATAACGTTTTGCGAAAATCACGTGACGGTCGAGATCCCTGGGTAAAACGACGCCGATCCACGTATCATATAAACAAGGTACACACGCGCATATTAGGGCGTATTTAATTTATCGATACGCGACGCAGACCTCCGTGGGCGATTTCCTCAGATATTGTTCCATCGTATATTATTGGTGGTTTGACTATATTATTCCGAGCCTATTGTTTCGCTGCGCACATTTCCAGTTTTTCTTCTATTGTTGTCGCCGTGTACATTACGTTGTTCCGTAGTACATTATAGATATTCCTCTACGATCAAGGTCACGCATCGGGTTCGAAATTCTTTCGGTCAATGTTACAGATCCGAAGATTACCCGCACTATTCGAACGCATGGACGACGCGATAAAGCGTCCGAAAGATTACGCATAAACAGATACGCTTAACGCGATCGTTGGTCGTTTCTTTTCTCTTCTTTCTGCACGAACAAATAACAGTTGTGTTGTGGCGGCGTTTTCTGTGGATCGCCAAGGGGCGGCTGAACGCTTAGCGCCGGCATCGCGTCTGTAGTTGTTCGTCTTAAAACGGATAAAACCCATTGTAGAGAAAAAAAAAAAAAAAAACCCGTACGAAAACCCGACGAGAGCGAAACCGTTAATATTATTGTAACGCAACAGCTCGTCGGTCGTCGCCCGAGTTCTTTTTCTCCGCGCCCGGACGACGTCCGATAACGGTCTCCAACGCGGAAACGGATACGACGTGCGGTCTTGCGAACGCGCGAGACGAATGAAATCCGTAGGGAAAGACAATCGTCCAACAACGCCGACGGCATTATGGTCACTCGTGTACGCCGCGTGCGTTATTATTGCTCGCGCGCACACGATGTCGTCCGAGGCCCGCGGCACTTGCTCCAGTTTCGCGCACTCTCACGCGTACGAATCTCTACACACGTGCGCACATCATACGAACGCTTACAGGTACCGTATTTGGCGCCGGCACGATGCATTTGATCGTTTCGCCGGCGGAACTTTGCCGCGGCGCGGCCCTGCCGGCTACGATATTGCTGTTAGTGCTCTTGCCACCCGGGTTTTACGGGTATTACCCGATTTACAAAATCTCGGGTACCCGTTATGATTTGTATACTCATTACTAGAGCTGGGATTTGTATGTAAATACATATTATTTTTTTTTAAAACGCGATAAATCAATTAACTGTTGTAAATGATAAATTCGTTTCACGTGATTTGCAATGAATTAAGAAATATTTAATTTTACATGTTTTTACGTATCCCGTACATTTTGACAACAATCCCAATATGTATTTATAATTCGATGATAGTGAAAGTGTATACAAGAATATGAAAGTATTAATAACTGGACTTTAGTTTATCTGTTTCTGTTTCTGTTCGATAACCATAGCTTAATGATCTTAGGTATGTTAAGGTATATCTTAGATTATATTTTTATATTTTCTTAGATATTTTTTATCCGAATAATTGTGTAATGTATAATTTATAATACTGATTACCTCTTAGGAGTTAAGACTTAGCTAAACCGTTTACGTATATCAAAAACCATCGGGTACCCGAACATTTTGGGTAATGGGTACCCACTACCCGAAAACATTGATTACCCACAAAATCGGGTATTACCCACATCAAATCAAGAGCACTAATTGCTATTATCATCGTTGTCTGCGCTTCCCAGCCGATCGACACGCGTACACCGTGTCCGCACGAACACCACCCGACACGCGCGTCCTCGTACGGGATCGCGCGGTCGGCAGTACGACGGAATCCGCTGCCGGTCACGGGATGCGGAATGCGAACGGTTACAATGTCTACGACGAAAGTTGACGTGGAATATTATTAGCAGTCGGAAGCCCACTTTTTTTTCCGTTCGAAAATCGTACTGCGTTACGCGTCGGATCGATGATCGAACGAATGCGTATCATGCGCGCCAAGCTCGTAAACAGTTCGACCCGTGACTTAACCGTATTCCACAGGAATTTTTTTTTTTGCACCGGAAACCGTTCAATTTCTAGGTCAGTTTATTTCCCCCCCCCCAGAACCGTTTTTTTCCGATGTCTCGAGGGAGGAGGTTTGGACCGTCGGCGTTCGCGACACTGCTCGTCTCGCCGCTGCATACGGGCGCGGTTCGCGGTTACAACGCATGTACGCGTTCGACGAACGGAACCCCGCCGCCGGCCACGCGACGTACGGAAACGACGACGACAACAGTTGCACGCCCAGAACCGCCGCCGGTGCCGGCAGGTACTCTCCTCCGACCGAATTCGATTCGTACGCATGTTTCGCCAAACGAAGCTTATCATCCCCTCGCGCGCGCCCGTCCGGTGCAACTACACGTAACACAAACGTATCGAAGGCGCGGGGACGATGCGCCCTCCTCCGGTCCCTTTCGTTTCGCGCGCGACACAACTCGACTCTCTCAAAACGTTGCAACGTTGTTACGCCCTCTCGTCGTTACCGGACCCGGAACGATACGCGGCAATCACGTGCAACGGCCGTTTTCGGCTCGCTATATTATTATTGTTATATTTGAGTGTTTAATGTCTGTCTACACAGCCACTCCGCGTGAACCCGTACCCGTAACGACCGTACGAATTTAGGGGTGAAATCGCGATACGGAGAGTTGAGTTTTTCGTGCCGTTCGAAAAAAAAAAAAAAATAGGTTACACTGGAAGTGAAAGACGTGAATGTTTTTGGGACGGAATACCGATTGTTTGAATGGAAAAAAAATACCATTCCCGTCCTTTTCATACGTTCGACTGTTTTCACGACTCGAAAACAAACGTGTGAACCGTAGAGATCTTATTATCAGATATATTTTACTAGCAGTACTCGCCGGTGGCCTTTGGATACTTTTTGATATTAGGATCCGATGACTAGAAGGGAAAGTAAGAAAATAAATGTTAATCAAAATTAAAGATAATTATTGTGCTTTTTTTTAATAAAATACTTTTTTCAAATTGTACGGCATGTTCTGTTACAGCCGACACACAGTTATTATTTAATATTTGAAATTAAAATTATTAAGTTAATGAAACACCATATACACACAGAAAGAAATATATATGTAATGAGCAAAAAACATAGTAAACGTATATAAATTAGCAAACAATTACAATGAAGAAACGTCAAAACATAATATATCTAATGATTTTCAAGCTTTTATTTTTTATTTTCAATCCATTTAAAATGAATTTAATATTTTTTATGAGAACGCATTTATTACCTAGTCCTTTTAGTTCATTTTTGTCTTCACACACACACACACACAAATGATACGATAGATGGTGTGTTCGTATATATTATGTCAGAATCGATTGATATATGTTTACTCATTGACCAATGAAAGCATGTTAAATTGATGTACATGTAAAATGATATCGGAATATATTATGCCCAAATGTATAGATGAATCCTGATATAAAATGATCATCTTCACTATAGCGTATAATGATTGACGTACTATAAGATCGGTTACCAAGGATTACATTACAAATTCCGATACATTTGCAGGATACAGTAGGGTAGCATTTAAATTATAATAAACTGTTATGTATACTCTACTGGGTATATAATTATAAAATACAATGTATATTCTTCTTACTCTCCTTCTTCTCCTTCGCCTTTCTCCCAACTATTTGGGGTTGGCTACCCTTGTCTGAAGCATCCACTCGTCTCGATTCTCTACAGCCCCTACGCACACACCAACAGCTTTCATATCATTCTCAATCGTATCCAACCACCTATTTTTTTATCTTCCTCTTCCACTTTTCCCTTCAACGTTTATTTTTCATAACTATTCTTACTGCTTTTGTTTCTTCTCACCTTGTCTCTCATCTTGTCTACCATCGACGTTACACCAATACTAACCTACCTCTAATACCTACTACTCATATATCCGTTCCTTATTCTATTTTCTCTTGTCACTCCCCTTCGTCCATCTAATCATTCTCATTTTTGCAGCAC